>OV651814.1:99945778-99989778 GCA_927349885.1 Psylliodes chrysocephalus | reverse complement strand
GAATATGACAAAATAATACATGGAGGTAGGTTACATAAAATTATATTTGTTTTTGGGAGTAGGTAAAAAATAATTCAGTTTTAGATTTTGGTGTGTTTGTTACATTCATATAATATATTTTTTAGATAATGATCTTGCAAATGAATATTTAAAAAGGGAAGTTGAAAGAAAAAATCGACTGCTGGCCTTTAAACTTTTACACAAAGAACGTAAAAATGAATGGTCATTTACGACCAGTCAGGAGCAGGCTACCAATGATATTGAAATTGAGGAAGAGCCTGAATGTATGATGACACAATCTTATGAATCAAATAATTTTGAAGATTTAGTTGAACTTGGAACTGACAACAGTTCTTCACTCTCTGATGAAATATGTAAGTATTTGTAATTATAATTGTTTCAATAACTACTTGTTACATTGTTTTTAGCTTTAACAAATCGATGGACAGACAATGAAACAAAACAACTCATCGAACTATATCATAAAAATATTGAAAAATTTCAAGAAAAAAAAATTCAAACCAAAAGCTATATTTGCAGAGATCGCTAAAACATTTCCACGTTTCAATTGTGATCAAGTTGAAACAAAAATGAAAAATTTGAAGAAAACGTATAAATCAATCTATGATAATAATAAAGCTACTGGCCGAGGCACAATTAAATGGCCATATTATAACAGTATGAATGAAATATTTGGGCAAAAACCAGAAAATGAACCACTTAGTATAGCTTCCAGCTCACTTGGATTTAAAAAAAGTTTAGCAATTGAACAAAGTACAAGTGCAAGTGATGATGTTCAGAGTTCTGAGACTGTCACTTCTGCTAGGAAGAGAAAATGTTCTCCTAAGTCTTCAGAACCAGAATGGTTTAGACAGCACAGAAAAGATATAGCTGACCGTCATAATGAAAAGATGGATTTACAAAGAGAATTTTTATCTACGTTTAAAGAATGGGTTAAAAAATCTAATTAGTGTTTATAAAAAACCGTATATATTTCTGCCCAAGTAATTTTTTTTTGTTTGTATTTCATGAAATGTTAATTTAGGTTCAAAAAATAAAATTGTAAAAATTTTTAAGAATTTTATTTTCAACTTTTGGAAAACAATACACACATTAATACCTGTATTGAACAAAAACAGTATTATGAATATAGAGATTATACAAACTGAAATAAATCAAATTAGATCTTACAGAAAAAAATTGGATTATGACAGTATTAATGTAGACATAGGCATTAAACAGAAACAAATTATAAGGTAGAAGAAAAATCTAATAAAACGTTTTCTGATAAAACTATACATAATAATAAATGGTGTAATGAGGTACCTAATAATAACTGCACAAAAATATAAAGACCTGCATTTATAAAATTTAAAACTACCATAGAACTGACTAAATTTTACTTGAAATTGAACCTTATAGTACTGAGCATAAATAGTTTCGTTTTAATACTCCTCTCTCGTCCTGTTCATGACAGAAATCCATAATATCTACTTCACCTTCTAATTCTGGTATATCATGCTCTTCCAATGAATCATTTACTACAATGCATAGATTATGTAAAATGCAGCAACCTAGTATAATTTTTGGAATGTCAATTGTGTTGTATACATTAACAAACTTTAAAATCCTGAACCTAGTTTTTAACAGTCCAAAAGTATGTTCTATACATATTCTATTTGAAGATAATTTTCTATTCATTCTTTTTTGCCTTACTGTAAGCTGGCCATTATCTCTAAATGGGGTCATTAGATTATTTGATAAAGGGTATGCAGAATCACCTAGTAGATGCATATTATTGTAGAATAATTCATCTGGATTTTCTTGTAACTTTCTACCAAAATCAGTCCGCCTTAAAACACGAGCATCATGCATACTTCCAGGCCAACCTGAAATATAGGTTACTTAATATATTAATATGTTGCTATTTTTAATATGGAAGTGGGTAGAACTCTGAAATTTTTAAAGTTCTATACCTTGTGGAACTTATTTTTTTAATGATCCATGCTTAAATAAAAAGATAGAGTAACCCGAGGTGTGCACCTCTAATCACAGCCTATTAATAATGATTTTGTTGAAAGATACATACCACATGAGACATCAATAAATCTTTTTTTTTTCATCACACACACCTTGCAATATTAACGAATGGTAACCTTTGCGATTGATATAGGATTCTTGATTTATTGTAGGTTTGGCAATGGGTATGTGACTTCCATCAATTATTCCAATGATATTTGGAAAACCATTATTTTCTCTAAAATGATTACTAGTTTTTCTTGCTTTCTCTAAATTTGGCCACTTGATAAATTTTTTTCTTATGATAATAAGAGCCTCTAATATCCTGTATACCATCTCATGAGCAGTACTTTTTGCCACGTTAAAACGGTCAGCTATACTTCTACAAAATTTAATAAGATATATATGATTACATCTATTTTATTCATACCTATTTACCTAAACACTTCTTGATTTCCTAGGTACCACATTGTAATCAAAAGTTGTTTTTTTAAAGGGTATGAGGGTCTTCCTGTTTCCTTCAAAGTTTGAGGTCCCAATTCTATTAGTATAAAATCTGCAGTTGATCTGCTTATTCTAAAATGAGATTTGAAATCTGGAACAAAAATAATCTGGCTATAGGTATAAAGGAGGCAGGTCTTAACATATTTTAAAAGTAGGTAGCTAAGTAATTATATTACAAAGGTAATTTTTTTTCATAGACTCTATTCTTACCATAATCTAAATATTTAGGAACAGCTTCTTCAAAATAATTTTGTATACATTGCCTTTTTCTTTTAGATTTTATTTCATTCTCCAATAACAACAATATGACCTCTTCATCATCATCTTCCTTTTCACAAAAAAAGACATTCTGCATAAATGTAATTATTTGTTTGTCCATTCTAAACTAAAAATATTAAAGTAAACATTTTTATTAAAAATTATCAGAAAATGGGTATATACTTACCTGCAACATTAAAAAATATTGTATGTGGTACCTAATCTCTGGTATGTAGTTTACAACACACAACTATAGTTAAATAAAGAAAATAAACAAATACATAATATATAAACTTCAAAAACGAAAACAACACAAAATACTTAAAAAATGAAGAACAGACAACAATAATAATAATTATTTATTATAAAATGAAACTGAAACATACAATGACAGTACGGGAACCACCAAAAATAATAACACGCTAACGCCAAGAAATTACATACCACGGTTTAAAATTCAAATTCATGACTTTGGCGCGCACCTTGTAATCTATGCGTTCGGAAACATTTAAATATCTACCCGTTTTTTGAGTTAATCTGATATCAGCTGACAGTTATCAATATAACCTGAGTTTATTGTTTCCGTAAATGCCTATTTTAACTCATCTTACAGATGACGTTGAGCATTTTGGACCTCTTGATAATTTCTCATCTTTTCCCTTTGAAAATTATTTAGGCCAAATTAAAAAATTAATAAAAAAATTCAAACAGACCTTTGCATCAAATATATAACCGTATAGTTGAAGCAAATCTTATAGTAAAAAAATCTTCAGAGAAAAATTTCTGGAATTTTTGTTCCTGTATAATACAGGTCCTACTTTAAATTTAGATATAAACTTTCTTCAGTATAAAAAAACTTGTTTACAAAGACTTTGAACTAACTGTTAATTCATATTCTAAAGCAGATTGTTTTTGTTTGTTACCAAATAGAGTTGTTATTGAAATTCACAATATATGTATAAACAATAATAATAATAATAATAGCAACGCATATATTTTGCTTGGCAAAGAATTTATTATTTGTGAACCATTCTATGATTATCCTATAAATTCTTCGCTTCTTAATATATTTATTTTGAGAGGTTTATCTGATTTGAAGTTATACCAAATTAACAGTAAACCTATAAAATGTATAATTTTCCCACATTCAACTATGATACATGGATTTCTTTTCCATTATTACACACAATTTTAAAATAATTTTCTAGTACTTGTCTAGTACAACATTGCAAAAAAATCTTAAGTATGTTTTGTATTTGTGTCACACAGGTCCTACTTTAAATTTAGTTATAAAACTTCCTTCAGTAGAAAATATCCTCCCACTTAAAAATTATACCTAATTAATAGCTACCAACACAATGTTTACATACTTTTTTATTTTAATGAAATAAAATTTATAAAAAGAACTATTGACATTTTTATTTTTAGCATCAGTAAATAATATATAAAGGGATCTTTCAGGTTTCAGATATTATGTTACAAAATCTTATATGGAAGGTAAACTATTGATTGTTCTATTTTTTTGATTTTAAAATTTTTGTAAATATATGTTGAAATAATTTTAAAATAGATTGACGAAACAATCAATTTTTATATGGATATATTTTATAGTGCTCGAAATAGTTATTGCTGCAGCTTCTTTTTTGCTCCACTGTAAAATTCGGAAAATTACACCTCGGAGGTGCAAAAATATACTTGTTTTAAACGTCTATAAAACGTCAGTTGGTTAACGTAAGAAAAATGTTACTTTCTCGACGTATAAAAGTCGTCATTATCACGACGTAGAAAGACCGTACATAACATGACGTCAAATCGATGAGACAAATTCACGTGATTTGTAACGTCGTCAATACGTCAGAGAAATACGTGAATTGGTGATTTTTACGTTTTATCTTCGTTGCGAAAACGTAATTTGGTTGCCTGGGAATGAAGCAGCTCCTTCAACTATAGTCGATGAAGCAGGTCCTTCTAATTCAATCGATGATGTTGTATTGGGTAAATCATTTTATTTGCAATATTTTATTTTGATTTGATTGATTTGTTTATTATTTAGAAGCTTGGATTATAAAGTAGATAATACAGCTGGTATTGCTGCTGTTAAGTGGGCTGATGCCAAGTGTGTCACGATAGCCAGTTCTTCAATTTCAGATGCTCCGGTTTTCGAATTGAAACGGTATAGTAAAGAGGAGAAAAAGAAAATAAATGTCCAATGTCCCTAAATAATAAAACAGTACAATACTCATATGGGAGGGGTCGATTTGGCTGATATGCTAATTGCACTTTATAAAACCCCACTCAAATCACGACGATGGTATCTGGGAATGATGCCCAACATAGATATTGCCGTCAACAATGCATGGTTACTTTATCAAAGAGAATTGGAGACAATGGGTCAAAGAAAGGACTCTGCAGGTATTGTACTACAGGCCAAACAACTATTTTATGTGAAAAGTGCAATGTGCGTTTATGTATAGTGACTGGAAATGTTATTAGAAACTGTTTTTTAGCTTGGCATACCATACCAAATGTATTATGTGAGACACGATTAATATTTTTTGTAAACTAAATAAAAAATAATAGAAATTATGACAGCGCTGTATCATGAGGCCGCCTGCGGTCGTTCCTAAGGAATGAGTATTCACATACGTGCGCTCGTGTAAATTGGCTGCCTGTATTTTTGTTTATCATTTTCGTGCCTTACTGTTTAATATATTTTTTAGTGTATTCAATTGAGAATATAATTATATCTTTGAGTGTAATCTTATATTTTTAACAATATATATATATATATATATATATATATATATATATATATATATATATATATATATATTATCTTTCCTACAAACTCAGGCCACTAATAGTAAGATGAATGTACAATCCCGAACCAGCAAAACAATCCCGAGCCGTATATGTGGCTCGGGATTGTTTACTTCAATTTTCTACCTGAATTTCGCCTATCTATCTACCTTCCGTAATATAAACTTAAGTAAAGTGCTTCTATCTATCGTATGTAATAGTGATATGTTCATATTTAAGCCACCTATATTCAAATAGTGAAACACAAAGTTGGCTCAACTTTATACGAAAAGTCATTCTAATAGTTCCGAGGAAATCCGCATAAAAAAATATACAAGCGCTGATGTGTTGTTTTGTATATATTGTGAAATGAACAAACCTGAACCAGGAAATTTGGCAACACTGAACTACCTTTCCCGCAATTTCTAATGAAACAAATGCTAACCTATTAGATTTATTTGGGATTACCCTAACTAAATTTAGTCGGATAAGGTCGCCGTCGAAGACTTGTTCTATTTGTTTAAGTGAGTGTTAAATCAAGATTTTTGTCCTAGCAGATTATAAAAATAAGTAAAATGATATCTACTAGAACCCACAAAATATTGGCAATGAGCATAAATAATTCTTATTCGGGTAAGTAAATGACCTATTTAAATAAAACTGCTTTAGTAAATTTGGGTAATTAGTATAGGTAGTAAAATTCAACGTCTCATATTTTACACCCCCATTGTTCTTATAAGTAGAGTACTGATTTTTCCAAATAATAGACCGAATTTGTGGGTAAATTAAGTCATTAATGTGGCAAAAACGTCTCTGAAATAGTTATAAAAAAATATGGTCCAATAAAGGGCATTATAAAGTATTGTTTAAATTATGTAGAAATAGTCTTCATAAATGTTTCTACAAACTTGTCTAATGTACGGTTTTTGATACATTTAGTTAATATTTATAAGTTTATTTTTAAGATTTCGGATTTGTTACTATTGTGTTTCTTATTGGAAAATGCACCTTCACTAATTGCGCATAAAGGGCACCTGGGCCATTCCAAATATCGTTCAAGTAGTTACTTAATTAGGTCGCAAACAAATGAATGCGAAAACTGGCTTCATGTTGCATACTATACTTTTTCTACATCTACTGTGGAATATACATTTTTACAAGCTATTTCATATTTCTTTCAATATATTTTTGGCAGTATATTTAAAGTCACTTCTCTATTTCTGGTTACGTGTCTTCGAACTTATTGTTAATAAAATGATCCTACATTTTATATTATATACAAGGTGTCCCAAATCTAGGTAACCATAAGAAATACAGTGTATGTTAAGTGACACAAGTTTTACGTAAAAAGATTCTTAGTTTGGATCCATCTTTAAAATTTTTGCTAGTTTTTAAGTAATTTTAACAATATCAAAAATGCCATTTTCTTTCTTTTAATTTTATAGTCTTGTTTGTAGAGATATCAAAAAACTAAAAGTTCTTTCTCATAATAACTTTCCTCCCATGCAAAATGGCATAATTTGTTTTTGAGTACGGCGTTTCGTTTTTTGGGGCCATCATCAACCTTTTTTCTATTTGGACCTGATGTTTTTTATACTGAGTTCAAGAGAAAAAAATGCTATTTACAACTATGTGCCACATTTTACGTTTCGAGACTAATAATCATCATCACTTTAAAATTGGAAGATAGAGTAAGAACCTCTATGACAGCCATAAATCGAAATACTTTGAGGAGAGCCACGCAAACAGTTCTAAAAAGATATCGTAATTACTTATAAATAAAAAAGGGAGATCGCATTGAACAATGTAATAATTACTTTAACGTTATTCCTTCATTGAACTTCATAAAATAAAAAAAAGATACTGTTATTAAAATTCACAAAGAATTTAATAAGTTTAAATAAAAAATATAGGTCTGGATTTCGCTTATTTTATATCTTAACTGATAATAATTTTTAGGATCGAAACGACGTAAAATGATAAGTATGGCATATAGTCGTAAACATCATATTTTTTCTATTAAAATTGGTATAAAAACAGGCCCGTATTTAAAAAAAAGTTGATGATAGGCTAAAAAAGAAACGTCGTACTTAAAAATAAATTATGTCATAGTGCAGGAGAAAAAAGTACATACAAAGAAGTACTTTTAGTTTTTATAACTACACAAACAACACTATAAAATGAAAAAGAAGAAAATGACATTTTTAATATTTTTCAAAATTACTTAGAAACCAGCGGCCAAAATTTTAAAATTTTGAAAGTAGATCTAAACTAAAAATCTGTTTACGTAAAACTTATCTCATTTAACCAAGACTTTAACTCTTATAGTTACCGATATTCTAAATAAATTGAGCTAAACTAGCAGTAAACCTTTTTATTTTTTTTTTGTACAAATAACTACCGAGTATTGCTAATTCTATTAAAATACTTATGGTTCTCTTATCGCCTTGCATAAACTCGTCTTACATGATACCAATTTATTACAATAAAAGTATGGATATGAAAGCTGTTTTGTGAAATAGTCGATAGTTTCGACAGAAAATGTGAGATATAAAATGCGTAAGGTCTATTAAATTAGGAATGGTCCATGTGTCACTTATATGAAGTTAACGTATTTTTTGCACTTTCTTACAAATGAACAGTCTACTTTGTTATGTAGTTTTTTGTAGAATATAATTTTTTTTAAGCTTTATTACATATCGACATGAAATTAAGACACAAAGTTATTGAATGCTAGTACTTACTAGCTAGTTCTATAAAAAGAAAAATGTTCTATTGTGTAATTATTTTCAAAACAAATTTTTATTTCGCAGGAACTGTAGCAAGGTGTGATAATTCACGTTCCTCAAAGAGCAGTAATATCCAAGAACAAAGAGATAGTTGTCTTTTTGTGCAAGAATGGCTTAATAAAATGGAAGATCCAATATCATCACCATCTGAACCTTCAGGTTCCAAAATTAATATTTTGTCAAATGTGCTAATTTCTGAATCAAATGATGAATATTCAAAAATAAATGAAGATGTGTATTCCTTCTCTCCAGATGCTGAATTTATGGAAGTACGTTTTTTTTACCTTAATATATTAAAAAGCTTAATTTGATATTAACTATAAATTTTTTTGCAGCATTTTCAAACAATAAAGATGTCTCAATGCAAAAATGTGGTTAACTTTGATAAAGAGGATAATAATTCAGAAATTGCAGATAAGAAATCATTTACAACCATGATTAGCTCATCTGTTGAAAACAATTCTATCAAAGATCCGTGTTTCGTTCCTTCAGAAAGTGACCATGAACAGGTAATTGTTTATATCATTTCATAAATTTAATTGGTTTTACTAAAGTAGGTTCATAACTTTTTATTTATAATCAAGTATGTATACGTAAATAACTGGCTGGAATGTTTGATACTTGTTTCTTGAGTATTAAACATAGAAACGCAAACAAATTAACATACAAAATATATATTTTAGGAACCATCTGAAACATCCAAAATGGATACAGAAACTAAATCGATAAGTATTCCGATAATTACAACTCCAAATAACATTTCTTTGAAAAAACAGTTACATCAGGTGAATCTAAATCAAAATGAAAAACTTGAATCAGTGGAGACTGTGAAAAACAAAAACTATAAAGATAAACTAAGTTACTGTTTTTATTGTGACAAAGATGTGTCTCATTTTTCACGACACTTAATAACTTGGCACGCTGCTGAAAGCAATGTGCAAAAATTTTTAGCTTTACCTCCAAAGTCTAGAAAAAGACGTGAAATTATTTGCACATTAAAAAAAAAGGGTAATTTTATTCGTAATAGATCACAAGAAGCTATAAGACCTGTAAAACGAGTAAATGCTAACGATGCTTCTGAAAAAGAAGATTTTTTACCATGTCCCTATTGTCTGGGATTCTATAAACGAAAATGTTTATACCGCCATACAAAAAAATGTTCGGAGAATTCCAAACCTAGTACTTCTAGGCAAGCGGCTCAAAGTGAAGGACAAATAACATTGTTGTTAGGCAAATTTTCTAAATTTGATGAGCTATTAAATAAGGAACTTTTTCCACGAATGAGAGCAGACAAAATTAATTTAATTGCAAAAAAAGATTTGTTAATATGTCAGTATGCGTATTCATATATAAAAGGTCGCAAAAGCAAGGGCAATTTAGATTTTGTACGCCAAAGCGTCCGGCGTTTGGCAAAACTCCTGGATTATTGCAAGCAACAAGATGGCAAAATAAAACAACTCTTAGATGTCTTGAAACCTACTAACTTTACACTAATTTTAAATGGGGTAAATAAAATTGCAGCCTTTAATTCAGATAAAGATTTATATGAGTCACCTGTGCTGGCAATGAATTTTGGCACACTTCTAAAGAAATGTTGCGACCTAGCATATACTCACCTAATACAGGTAGAAAACACGAACCAAGAAAGAAAGGACATCAAAATTTTAAAAACATTGATAGAATCGCAGTGGGCAGATGAAGTATCAGCACAGGCTGCTGCGAATCTCAATGAAAATAAGTTTAATAAAAATGAACTGTTGCCTCTTACAAATGACTTAAAACTGTTGAGTTTATATTTAGATAAATCAGCGGCTGAAGCTTTCAATGGTCTTCAATTAAATAAAGATATTCATAATTACAATACTCTAAAGGATGTCATATATTGTCAAATAATTCTGTTGAATAGAAGACGACCTGCTGAGGTCGCTCAATTAAAAGTAAATACATTTAATGCAATTCATGGTAGTAACAATGAAGGTAATACTGAATTTCAAAACTGCCTTACTGAAGCAGAAAAGATTTTACTCAACTCCTACACAAGAATTGTTATTCGTGGAAAAAGGGGTCGGGGTGTTCCAGTTTTGCTGTCTCCGCTCATGCTAAAACATTTCAACTACATGCTTTCAGTAAGAGAAACATTTGTACAAGAAAATCCATATGTGTTTCACACCAGTGGAAAAGGTTTTATAGATGGAACCAAAATCTTGTACAAATATGCTTTAAAATGTGGAGTGCAAAAACCTAAAAGTATAAGCGCAACAAAATTAAGAAAGCATCTAGCTACCATTACGCAATTACTCCAGTTTAGCGAAAAAGATCTAGAACAACTGTCCCAGTTTATGGGTCATACTCTAAAAACACACTGCGATGTGTATCGGCTACCGGACAATATGTTCCAAACTGCGAAAGTATCAAAACTGTTACTGTTGATGAAAGAAGGTGGAATTGAACAGTACAAAGGGAAGAACTTAGATGAAATTGATGTGAATTTGGATGCACTTGTTGAGGAAGAACCACAAGATATAATTGGTAAAAATATGGAATGTGACGAAGAAGATATAGAAAATGAAGTGCCGTCAACCTTGTGTATACCAGAAAGAAAGAAACTTTGTAAACCAAATAAATCTGCAGTTAGAAACACTTGGACTATCAAACAGAAGCAAATATTAGCGGAAGTTTTTGATGAACATATTAGAAAAAAACGAGCCCCAAAAGAATATGAAGTACAAGAATTGATTGAAAAATACCCTGAAGAATTCGGCAATAAAAAGTGGACTAGTATAAAAGCTGTAATATTCAACATGTATACTGGAAAATTAAAAATGAACTTTAGCAATTAAGGAAAAATGTTAATTTAATTTTGGTCTTATATAACATACAATTTTTGTTTAATTTAATAATAAAATTACTTTATTTTTACGAGTACATTATTCTTTCTTTTTAACACTTCCAGTAACAATACTTGTATAAAAAAGAAAGTAGGTCAGTGAAATTTTATATGGGGGTATCGATTTTTTTAAGGGTGGGAACTTGAAAATTGGAATTGTAGCTACTTATCATAAATAAATAAAGATGTGTTTCAGGCTTTTTAGATTTTTACATTTTGGGGGGAGCGAATGGAAAGTTAAAGTTACAAACTTTAACTTTCCATTCCCTGGGAGTATTGAAATAAATAAAAATAAATAAAAAAATAAAAATAAATAAAAATATATAAAAGTAAATAAAAATAAATAAAAATAAATAAATAAAAATAAATAAAAATAACTAAAAGTAAATAAAAATAAATAAAAAT
Organism: Psylliodes chrysocephalus; assembly: GCA_927349885.1. Taxonomy (NCBI): domain Eukaryota; kingdom Metazoa; phylum Arthropoda; class Insecta; order Coleoptera; family Chrysomelidae; genus Psylliodes; species Psylliodes chrysocephalus. The sequence continues at coordinate 99,978,117 of OV651814.1, read as the reverse complement.
AAATAAAAATAAACAAAAATAAATAAAAATAAATAAAAATAAATAAAAATAATTGAAAATAAATAAAAACAAATGAAAAAAAAATAAAAATAAATATGAGTAAATAAAAATAAAAAAAAATTAACAAAAATGAAAAAAAAAATAAAAAAATTAAGAATAAAAATATTTAAAAAAAAATACAAAAAATAAAATTGATACAAACAACATATATCTGGATGTGCCCATACCTCGACGTCCTAAGGGAAAACCTCTCTCGGACAGTTTGATTTAGTGAGTCAGTTCCAAAGCAATCTGGTGATATTAGTAGATGAGAGCCACCTCAAAAATGTGGTATACATCGAGATTCTTAATTAGATTATTAAACTTAATTATTATTATATTACTCTACTTAACTCTTAAACTATCATAAATTAACTACCATAAACTATCATAAACTATCTTAAACTATCTTAAACTATCTTAAACTATCTTAAACTATCTTAAACTATCTTAAACTATCTTAAACTATCTTAAACTATCTTAAACTATCTTAAACTATCTTAAACTATCTTAAACTATCTTAAACTATCTTAAACTATTATAAACTATCATAATCTAGCGAAAATTATCATAAACTATCATAAACCCTAAAAAACATATTGTCGCTCTTTTTTATGGACAGTCATGCATTTTTTTATATTAATATAAAATATTAAAAATGTTATAAATGTAGCAACAGGAAGCATACATTATATGGATGTGTAATAAATTTTCTCGTTCTCGTGATTCCGCGATACCTCATCACACCAAACACTCAAATTGTCACATTTCTTCATAATATAATACGTTTCAGCAGGTGATAAAGGATAAAATGTTAATAAGTACATAAATAAGTGACTGAATCTTATAGCTGTACACAATGCGCGGCAACATTGCTTGGCTCAGCTTCTAATGTATCGGTACATATATGAGTATATCTTGGCTCAGCATTGCATTATTCTACGATTGGCTCCAGATTGTATTATTTTTTTTGGTTACATACAAATCTTTTATTTACAAACTATTATTTGTATATTTGTGATTTTTAATTACGTCATATATAGCCTAAGTCTAAATCTGGCGGGAAAAGTATCCCAAAGTTGACAGAAACCGATGGCTCTGTATAGCATGTAAAGTCTAATGGCCTGACTTTGTTAGAAAGATGTATATATATATATATATATATATATATATATATATATATATATATATATATATATATATATATATATATATATATATATTTCAGTGTTTTCTTCCCCTATAAAATCACATTTCAGTTAAAATAATTTTCCAAATGCCGCAACTGATCGTGACCGATTAAGGGTTAATATTTCCAAAGAAGTGGCGAACAGGCATAGTTGGATAGGGAAGAAAGGAAAACTTATATTTGCTGATTTTGAAATTCTAAAAATTACTATAATTAGTTAACATATTAATTGATCTAGAGGTTTGAGCCCTTTAAAATATTACGCTGATACATCCACATAACGTAGTCCAAGCGATGTCGAAGACGATAGTTTTGAATTAACTAATAGTGAAGATAGTTATAAACCATCCAGCACCGACTTAGAAGAATCTTCAGAATTCGAAGGGGAACCGACTGAAGAATTAAGAAGGGAGCGTGATTTAGATGTAGATGCTAATGCTGCCGAACCTGTCCAAGAAAATGTAGCTGAAAATCTCACTGAAAAAAAAAAAGATTCAAACTCATGGAAGATCAATTTGCATAAAAATTTAAGATGACAAGGAAAAGAGTACTATACACAACAGAAAGGGAAACTGAAATCCGCTAAATATCGTCGTCATTATAACTGTCTAAAGTATTTTACAAATGATTAGGAAGAGAATCCAAAAATTTATAAACTCACCAATGTTTCTGACTTCATATCTTTAAAAAATAAACATTTTGTCAAAATTGTAGTAGCTGTCGAACATATGTCTTTAAAGAAAAGGAAATTGAAGATAGCATTAAGAAATTTTTGAAAAGCGGCAAAGAAAGGGCAGTGGCGGAAGAAAAAAAAATTAGTAATAGATACAATTTAAATGTTGTAGTTATGTAGTATATTTTTTATGTAATATACTTTAACGTCTCGGTAGCGCTGTTGTATCGAGCGGCAGGTATTCACTTACAGGCCTTTTAGTAGTCCAACAACACTCTGCTTGATATCCTATACCAAACCATGTGAATTTTTAATTAATTTGCATGATTCGTTGTGGGATTTGATGGGTGTCGTATCAGCAGTAATTCAATTTCTTTAAAATATGACATTCAGATTATAAATCGCTGTGTGTTACAGTTTCGATGATGGTGGATGGAGTTTTCTGGGTTTTCCTCGCCTGTAAGTAAGATAATAATAATAATAATAATAATAATAATAATCGACTTTATTGTTTTTAGTATAACAAGAATACATTTTTATAACATTTAATTTATACCATAAAAACAAAAGGCGAAGTTCAATTTATCTGGTGACGGATCACCAGTAAATTGTTCTTCCACTTAACCTGAAATGAAATGCCGCAAATCTAGTGCAAACAATAAAACATAATTCCTTAATAATAATAATAATCTGCCTTTTCTCTAAACAAAATTTAATTACTCATATTTTTTAATGTCTCAACGCAACGATTCATCCTTTACCGTTCAAATAAGAATTTTTTAATAGCCCTTTTAAATAGTTTTACAGTGTAAGTTTTATATAGTGCTGGGATATCATTATAAATAGAACATATTTGGTAAGTAAAGCTACGTCTAAAAAGTTCCAACCTGAAAAAAGGAGGGGAAAGAATACCTTTATATCTGACATTTAGATTGTGAACATGAGTCCGATATGTTACTTTTTTGTGCAAGTATGAAGGTGTCTTATTAACAATAATTAACAATCATCAGTAAGTCGTATTATTATTATTCTTAAGGGAAATATGGTCAATTATCGTCCCTCGGACGTCTTATAGAGCGTGAAGGTTCTTGTGAGGTCCAACAAGGGCATCTGTGTGATGTCCCGAAAATAAATCCGAGATGGACGAAAACGGGACATTAGAACGTCCATTGAACGTCGGATTGACGTCCTGGTACCAGAAAAGGATAGCCCTCGTACGTCTATGTGCTATGTGAGGATGAACATCATCCTTTCCAGTTTAGGGCACACTTTCATAAAGACAAACTATTTAGTTGGTCCATTTCTATAACTGTATGACTTTATTTTATAATAACCATTGGAAGACTGGAATAAAAAATAAAGACATTTTATTTCTTTTTATACATTATTTTAAATACAATTACACTACCTACCTATGTCTCACTTCTTTGAATGATGACATTTATAATATGAAGAAACCCATAGTTTTTATAAAGGATCGCATTCAGGATCGCATGTGCTGACAAGTAACATTAATTTTTTCCAGGTTGCTCTATTCCACGAAGTTGTCACCACATCAACGTTAAATTCTGTTTTGTGCAGCGGAGTTGTCTTATATATCGATGACAAAATTCAGTAAACCAGTGGAAGATGTGGATCATTTGCTTAAAAAATATACCTACCAACGATTGAACCCAAGAACCTCTGAACATAACTAGGGCGTGATTTCCTTTTGCGATTTGTTTTTTATGCAAAGGTGTATATTTTCCTAGATCAGTAAAACCTATGCACTTCCAGATTTTTTTTTTATTGAAAAAAAAAATTTCTGTTAATTCCATCTCATCTAGAAGCAAGCAAGATACCTGTAACAAAAGAAAGAGTAAGTTATTACTACTTATCTGATTAACGGTTCCTATATAGGGTGATTCGCTTACGATAGGGGTAGGTAGAGCAACAACGAGGTGATGCTAATTAACCTATATTTAATGAGTCTCTGATTCTTTATAACCAAGATTCAGGTTGATTTAGCTATATTGCTCAGTTCTTCAATTATTCATAACTTACGAATCACACTGTGCATTATTTAAATCTACTATACAGTGTGTAACAAAATAAGTGTAAAACATTTAAGGGGGTGATTCCTCATCGAAAAAAAGATAGGATCTTTCATATAAAGAACTTCATTGGAGCATTCCTTATTAAGATACAGCCCCTTAAAGGGGGTACATAAAAGATGTTTAACAATTTTTTTCACAAGCACTAAACAAGTTACAATATTGAAATTAACCAGACATTTTCTACTACCAAAAAGACACTTAGCCAGTAATTTATTTGGTTTACCCCATGGTTGTAAGGGGTGGAAAACGCAACCCCTAAAATTTCGTTCCAACGTAACTTTTGTCTTATTATCTGTTTACCATTTAAAAATTTATTTCCGATAGCCTATTTCATTCTAAACAAAAATGTCTCTTGAATTTTTTGCCCAAACTAAACCAGTTCGCAGCAAAAAATTATTTTACGAACAAGATAGATATTGCCATAAAACGAAAATACGAAACTAATTTATCTAGTAGGCCGCTATTAGCGATACTGACAATTACATTGAAATCAACCTGTCAGTTTGTAAATTTTTGAAATTGAAGTAATACTAATTGTGTATTGTTGTTCTGTTCGTAATTTGTTACTTTAATAATTCACTTGTTATTAACCGTTTCGCGGACAAGACTGCTGTAACCGTCATTAATTAAATCCTTGTTTGGGACATGACGGTCACAGCCGTCCACATTATTCTGAACGTTAGAACCAAGACGGTTGCGACCGTCGTTAAGTGTACCTATTTACCGATTCATATGAAGAGGTGTCCCATTATAAAGAATGTATAGAGTTGCTTTTATTGGAATTAGGTACTGTTTTCGTAAAATTGTATAATGGAATCGTCTGAAGAAATGCGTTTGAATGAAGTCGAGACAGATGAGGCAGAAATATATGAAAGTGGCGGTAATTCAGATGAATTTGCTCCAGAGGAAAATAATAGCGACGATTTAGATGAAAACACAAATAAATCTTCAGAAGACAATGAAAATATTGAAAGTAGCGATGACGAAGTTGAAGAAGATTGGCTTGGAAATACGAGAGATATTCTTGAATTTAATTTTAATATAAATTCAACTGGCGTGAAAGTTGATATACCTACCAGTACTCCCACTGAAATATTAAATGCTGTGGACCGAAAAAGTAACAAATCTAATACTACAGTCTACCAATAGTTATGGAAGGAATTTCACAAGAGAAATAAGACCACAAAGGAGATACAGTAGAAAAAGTTCTTGTAAAATTTTGAATGCAGAAGAACTTAAAAAATTTCTAGAGCTTTGTATGTTGCAAGGACATGTACATTTTCCATCTGTAAGAAAAATGTTTTCCTATGATTCACTTTTTTACCATCCAATATTTTGTGCAACAATTAGTGGAAGATGGTTTGAGCAAATCTTGCGATGATTGAGCTGCAAAATAGGGAACAGAAACGAAAGTCGTTTACATAAAGTGGAACAATTAGTCAGTTGCTTGGTATCAAATTTTCAAAGAAGAAAATATATGCTTAGATGAATCGCTGTTATTGTGGAAAGGAAGATTGCTATTTCGACAATATATGAAAAGTAAGAGGGCTAAATACAGCATAAAGTTTTACGAAATATGTAACTCTGACGGTTATGTGCTGAATGTTGAAATATTTCAGGGTAAAACCGTCGTAGATGAAGATGCTCATGTTCCTCCAAAATTACACTCATTAGTCCTTCGCCTACTGGATCCATATTTGAATAAAGGTCATCACGTATTTATGGACAATTATTACAACAGAAAAAATACACATTGCATTGGAACTCTTCTGGCGAACAAGCGAGATAATCCAAAACATGTTACAGGAGCAACACTTAAAAGAGGACAGCACATTTGGAGAAGAACATGAAATGTTTATGTATCTAATTGTAATTTTTTTGTGTAACAGTGATTGATATAAAGGTCTGGTCCATCTGTATCTGTTATTGACAAATGGGGGAGAGTGGTGTTCAAATTACATTTGAACACTCACGCAACATGCGACCACACAACAATTATCTCATACATAACACCACCTTTACACATAAAAATAAAGTCACACCTCTAACAATCTCACTAGCGAAGCCACGCCTCACGAAATAAAAATCAATAAATGTGTAACCAATCAGAAATAAAATACATGACGTAAGCTTAACCATTTCCATATCACGCAAGTGCGCTCTAAGTTTTTGTAAAGAGACACAACGAGTTGATCTGCAGACGCTCTATCAACAAGATGTAAAAGTGTTTATAGTTCTTCGGCAGTTTGCCATTATAATATGTAATCCATTTGTTTTGCCTGCATGGCACCATCGTTTTAAGCGTGAATAAATACGCATAGAGGAAGAGTGAGTTTTTATTTATGTTTCGTCCCACGAGTAAATAATGGAGGCCCCAGCGAAGTTCTGGGTGGTCTTTAGAGGCGCACTAGTACGTTAGTGTCGGCCACCTCACCTAAATGGTAGTCTGTCTTTCTGAAAAGATCACAGGCCGCCAACAAGTGGGTTGCTCACAGCACTTAGGCATCACTAGACCCAGTGTGCATATACCCGAATCAGTGAACCATCTCCCGACTCGTCAGCAAGCCTAAACCATGTAGTTCATGACGTCACCAAGAGATTTTACTCTAGACCGTCTCCAGCCTACACCATATAGTAGATGACGTCACTAAGATGAGTCTCTCTGGGCCGTCTTCAATCTATAATATGTAGTTGATGACTTCTCCAAGAGACGCCACCCCGATATTTGCAAAGCCAATTTCTAAAAAATTGTATTGGTACTAAGCACAGACACTACAGGGGTCAGGTCCGGACCATATTGTCTGAACTAGACGGATTTATAAATTACATCAAAATTGAGAATTACTGCTAATTTTATTTATCATTAAATCTAAATTATTATACTAAAGTGAATTTTGATAGTGAGTTTTTGAGCAGACCCACAAATTTTCAGGTGTCCGCCAAAGGGTTAAAATGGCATACACAAATGAGGAAATGGCTGATATGCATTACGTTTACGGTCTGTCGCAGGGGAATGGGTTAGAAGCTACTAGAAGATATGCTGAAATGTATCCTCAACGGCAGCATCCTTCACATAGAATATTTGCCCGACTTCATCAACGATTACGAGAATGTGGTGCATTCAACAAAAGAACGCACGATTGTGGTCGCCATCGAGAAGTAAGAACACCACAGCTTGAGGAAGCACTACTTAATTTTATTGAAGAACCTACTACTAGTACTAGAAAGATTGCTTTCCAGCTAAATGTTAATCATATGACGGTGTACTGTCTTTGTACTAAATGTTAAGAGAAGCAATCTCAAATATAAACTATTAGAGATAATGTGAACTGTATATCTTTTAAATCGATATGTCGCTGTTTCTTTTCTTTGTTTCAGTGAAATCATACGCGCTCTAGTTTTTTAACAACAACTAACTAATCGCCATTGGCTCGAACAAAACTTTAAGAAAAAAAAATAGCAGGTAAAACGAGTCTTAGAAATTCCACTTTTTTATTAAATTCCACTCGCGATCACCAGCACTACGTTTTACACTTTTACAGTATTAATTTATCTACTTTACGGTACTAATTTATCTGTTTTACAGTGAATCAGAGAGAGCGTGTTTCACAGTAGAGACCGTACCCCTTTGCTTCAAAGGGCTCAGTTGAGTGTGTGAAAAAAAACATGGCGCGAGCCGGGAAAGAAACCCCTTCTTATAATTTTAAGTACCAACTTGAAGAAATAAAGATTACTAATAAAAATAGACAAAAAGGCTGTAAAGTATATGCACCCAACAATACAGCTCCAAGATATGAAAATTGCCTAGCTATTGGAGAGACTATGTCTTGAACAGACGGTATTTCGAATTTTAAAGGAACATCTCTTATACCCTTACCATCTGCAACGAGTACAGGCACTGTTACCGCGAGACTTTCCGAACCGTCTTAAATTTTGCACATACGAATGTAGTTTTTCTCGGGACAAGATTATTAATTTTCATAATTACCACATATGGGCTGATGAAAACCCTCACGCTATTGTCGAAACTCACCATCAAGAACACTTTTCTCTTAACGTGTGGGCCGGAGTTATTGGTGATTATTTAATTGGGCCTCATTTTCTACCTCCTCGATTAAATGGTGAGGCATACGTTCAATTTCTAAGAGCAGTGCATCCCGTACTGCTGGCGGAAGTTCCTTTGGGCGTCAGAAGGGATATGTTTTTTATGCATGATGGGGCTCCCGCCCAGTTTAGTCAAGTGGCACGTCAGCATTTAACTGAAACATATGCAAATCAGGAGGACCACAGAATTGGCCCGCTCGATCCCCGGATCTCAATTCTCTCGATTTATCTACTTGGGGTCATTTGCAGCATTTGGTTTATCGTACTCCTGTTCGCGATGTAGAGGACTTAAGAAACCGCATCATCGATGCATGCAGGGTAATAAGAGAGACTCCAGGATTATTTGAGCGAATACTCGGCTCAATGCGCCGACGTCTAGACGCATGCGTAATGTCTGAAGGTAGACATATTGAACATTTACTATGATTTCTACATGTTGTATGTTTTGTTATTAATAAATTAGTTTTGATTATTCCCCTTTTTAATCATTTAATGCAGGTAGTAACTACAAAATAACAATAAATCCAGTTCGCATTTTGACGATGCATCTCTGTAGTTGTTCATAAAATAATTTTTTGCTGCGAACTGGTTTATTTTGGGCAAAAAATTCAAGAGACATTTTTTGTTTAGAATGAAACAGGCTATCGGAAATAAAATTTTAAATGGTAAACAAATAATAAGACAAAAAGTTACGTTGGAACGAAATTTTATGGGTTGCGTTTTCCACCCCTTACAACCATGGGGTAAACCAAATAAATTACTGGCTAAGTGTATTTTTGGTAGTATAAAATGACAGGTTAATTTCAATATTGTAACTTGTTTAGTGCTTGTGAAAAAATTTGTTAAACAAATTTTATGTACCCCCTTTAAGGGGCTGTATCTTAACAAGGGATGCTCCAATGAAGTTTCTTTATATGAAAGATCCTATCTTTTTTTCGATGAGGAATCACCCCCTTAAATGTTTTACACTTATTTAGTTATAGTATATGCCAGGTTGGTGATAAACGCCATTTGACGTCAAATTTCAGTTATGTGTTTTATGATCCCAAAATAGGGGTGTATATTCAGGTAAATCCTGTTTCTTGCTAGGATCCTTAGTTATTGACAACCAGTGTAATTACAATTATTTTTTGTCAATGAAAAATTGTCAGATGGCCATAATGTTTAATTTTATCTAAATAAAAGCTAAAAAAACGATTTAATTTGTTTTCTTTATATGTAAGGAATATATTTAATTTAGCTTTACCAGCTCTCAGTACGCTCAGAAATTGGATGAGTAATATACATTGTGAACTCGAGTATTGGGAAAACACATTTCAATGCATTTTAAAAATTGTTGATGAAAATAAACAAAAAAATAAAAAAAACTCATTGTTCTCTGATGTTAGATGAAATGGCTATTAAAAAGCAAATTGAATTTGAAAGCATATGAGGGGATATGAGGACTGGAGCGTAAGCTTAAAAGATAACTCGCAAAAGTGTGCTTCTGTGACTCTAGTTTTAATGATAGTTTCTGTTGATAGTAACTCAAAGATTCCAGTTGTTTATTTTTTAATTAGTTCTCTAAATAGATCTGAAAAGGCTAATATAGTCGAGGAAACATTAAAGAAACTCCATGAGACAGGTGTTACAGTCATTTCTGTAACATGTGATGGTCCCGCAGTAAACTTCTCTATGGCGGAACAATTGAGTACTACAGTTCAAGACATTTAAAATTTGCAACCATATTTTCTCCATCCCAGGTAAATTTTTTTATTATTTTCGGTGCATGTCATATGATAAAGTTAGTCAGAAATAATTGGGGAAGATGTAGGATTTTCCATAATGCAGAAAGGGATAAGATTTGATTTCATAAAAAAAACCGAATAACATCCAAGAAAAAGAAATGTTGATATTTGGAAACAAGTTTAAAAAAGTCACATTGAATGGAAAAGTCAGGCAATAAAGGTACCGCAAAAGTCTGTAGACAATAGCCATAGTTCGGACAAATGGTACGGTCTAATATCAGACAGGTGGCTATATCTATCAGTTGATTTCTAAAGGTTTCGCTTATGCGCAGAACTATTGAGTAGGCCGCTTTCAAACCAATGGTCAAGCGTGTAACATCAAAATCGCATTCAGTACTGATTAGTGGACAGGTATAGTTGTGTAATGTTTTTATCATTATTGAGCTGGACGAATAGTATTTAGAATTAAAAAAATTTTTTTTTTCGTGCTGAAAAAAGTAAGGTTGCATACGATAAATTGAGCACTAAAGTAATGCATAAAAACAGTTACTAAAATTTTTTGGTAGACATCTACTGAATATGCGCCAATTTATGCGCAGTAATTTACCTTTCTGCAGAATCTAACATTCAAAAATTTTAGGTTATTGTATTGTTTGTCGTTTGTTGGGTGTGGCACAGTTATTAGCGTGTATTAAAAATTGTTGTTTAAAAGAAAAATAAAAGGATAATCTTGGGTTAAAGTTTGTATGTTTGTGTCGTGGGCTAGAAGTGAAGTTGCTTTCCTGATTGAGCAATATCAAAAATATCCATGTTTATATGCGGTAAAAAATGAACAATATAAAAATAAACATGCAAAGATAAAATTTAAAAAAAAAATGTTTTAAGTGTATGAACCAACATTGTGGTATTACGAGTTCACGGTTTTTATAATGGATCATATTGTACCTAGAAAAAACATGACTCGTTCGAATTCAATTAAAATTCCCAAATATCTGAGTCGGATATGTCAGAAGATATACTTGATGATTTAACAAGGACTTATATATTATCTGACAGTGGTACGCTTATAGAAGAAGCGACAGAAATTGATAATGAAAATTACAATAGAGTAGAAATTCCATCGTGTAGTAAATCTATTCAAGAACCTCAAATTTCACATACCAACTACACAAACACCAAAGGCAAAATTAGGAAGGAAAAGAAATAATGTAGATGAAGACAGTCAATACATTAAAGAGACATCGCCAGCTATGGAAAATATCTCAAATGCGATTTCCGAGGTTATTTCCAATAATAAGTTTAAGTTTTTCTTTATCTGCCTTATTATGTACCTATACAAGAGTAAAGGAGACTTACTTATTGAAAAATTGGCTTTATTTCGATATGTCATCTTTGTTTATTATTATTGTTATTTTTTATTGTAGGTTCCCTTTTCTTGATATAGAAAGAAGAAATAAATGGTTCTTGGAAAACTCCTGTTGGATACTTTCCAATAAATGAACCTACTCGTTTTGAAAAAGCAGGTAAGTTGTTAATATTTACTTACTTAAGTATTATTTTTTTTGCATTTTATAGTTAAATAATATTTTATAAAAATTGTTTTAACATTTCTTTTAGATAAGGTAGATGAAATTGTTCCAAATAAAAAGTATTTAATTATTGCTATTTGTAACACCTGTGGCAAATCCTTCTCTTAACATTCCAATTTAGAACAACATGTCAGAATATTTCACCCTGGTAAGTTTAAATCTTGAATGTTTCTGAGTTTGATCATTTTTGTTTGTAAATTAATTATGAACTAGATATTTTATAATGGTACTTTTTTGTAGATAAGGAAGGTGAATTAATAAAAACCAAAATTAATTCTCAAAGTAATAATTGTAGACATAAAAATATTCATGAAGAAACTGGTAATTCAAAAAACCAACAATATAAATGCTGTTTATGCAATAATGAACATTTGACAGAATCAGAAATACGGAGTGATTTTGAAGCATCTCATAACATAACAATAAATTCAAATATTTTAAAGTTTTCTCTAAAAGAGGATTTTTATAATTGGAAGCTTCAAATAGAAAGATACACTCATTGCTTGTTTATTAATGAACGCAGTTCGTACAGTACGCAAATTATAAAAAAAATAAAATATGTATACCATCGGTCTGGTGTTTTTAAGTCTGAAGGAAAGGGTAGGGGAGGCGTGGGATAGAATATCATCTGGGATACATGATCATTTACTTTTATCTCTTATTTACTTGTTAAATCCTTCATTTTTTCCTTGGAAATTAAATGTTTGTGTAGATTTGGCAACATCACACCAGCCCGCGTTCAGTTACGTCCCGCCATTTTTTGACAGTTGAAGTTCGTTCATTTTGGCGGCAAGAAATATTTTTTCTAGTTTGTTTTCGGCAGTTTGTTTTAGTGCTTAAGGTTAGTATTTTCAAAATTGTTAATTGTGCAGCATAGTAATTTGATATTGAGGTTTATTTTAGTATTATTTTTAGTTTTGCCTAAGGTAGGTGATAACCCAAAATTTTATATCCTGTCAGATCCTTAACCAAGTACATCTTCAAGCACATCTTCATGCTTGAGTGAACTTAATCCACAGGCTGTAGCTAATGACCCAAAATTAAATGCCGTTTCAAATCTCCAATCAAGCTCATCTTCATTTGCAGTTAGTCCCTCCGTTTTTTACCATATCCTAAGGCAGGAGCCCGCAAGCGTCTAACAAGTCAAAAGGAAGAAAGTTAAATCTGCAATACTCACTGACACACCAGTCAAAAGCGAACTTGAAGAAAAGTTAAGAGTACGGGAAGAAAAAAACAAGCTCAAAACAGCAAGAAGAAACTTAAAAGAAGCAGTAACCCAAAAGTTAAGCAAGTTAAAAGAAGAGTTTTTGAGGAAACATCAAGTGAGGAGGATGACAGTGATATTTGCTACGAAGAAAGTGGATATTCTGAGACTGAAAACATACCTCAAGAATATCAGATCCTTTCTTCACCAAATGAAGAAAATTTAAAGAAAGGAAAATTTGTCATTGCATCTTTCAAAGTAGGTAAAAAACTAAGTAATCTTTACAGATATGTCTGTGTTATCGATGAAGTAAATGAAGAGCAAAGTGAATACAGAGTAGTATCCATGAAACCTATGGACAATACTTTGACAAATTTCACATTGGTAGAAACAGACATAAGCTTTGTAAATTTTGAAGACATAATGGGGATAACGCCTGACCCACTAATTGTTATTTAAGGTGAAAGAATGTATTACAAGTTTCCTATGGCATTAGATATTTTTGAATATGCCTAAGATTTGAGATGAACATTCCATGTTTTTTTTTATTTGTTTTTTTGCTACCTACATGAAACACGCCTTAACTTGGTTTCAAATTATTTTGAACAAGCTTTTGTTTTTACAAGGCTTTTTAACCTTCTTTCAGCATGTAAGATTTATTTAAATTTTGTGTTATTAAAAACAAGTTTTGTCTAGTCCTTGTCAGTTTCTATGTTTAAGTTTCATTCTATAGCTGTTAAGATTACATTTTACAAATAAAGTTTTGATGAAAATGAATTTTTGGACTTTTAATTGACACTTTTTAATCGAATGATCAAGTATCCCTGATCCTTACTCAAGTATCCCTGTATAAGAGATACTTGAGCAAAATTTCTAAAAATTTTGGAAATCCATCTCTGCTAATTTTGATTTTTATAGCACTTTGCCCACATACTTTTAAAGAAAATTCTGTTGCATAGACTTCCTCTGAATGACTCCAGTTATTTTACAGCAGTCACAAAAAATTAAAAGGCAAAACTGTGATCTATCCCACGTCTCCCCTATACTTAATTTAAAAATAGGACCAGTAATAAAATAAATGGCTTTTGTTTTGCCAAAATAACTGTAAATATATTAAAGACTGGAGAATGTAAACTAGAATTTGACTCGCAACATGTTAGTCATAATAATAATAATTTAGGACGTTTAAATTTGAGTAAAACTGAGAAAGAAGCTTTTAGCTGCAAAAATTTTCTTAAAAATTCCCTTTGAGGCCATTCTTGATGAAGTAAGAGAATCTGTCAATGGAGATCAACTTAATAGATTTCATCTGCTTACAAAAAAAGATTTATTCAATATTGAGCGGTACTTTAATTTAAATAAAGAGTCCGTTAGACATGCAAAAGATGCTCTAAGTGTAGAAGCATGGATTGAACAGGTTAATAACACTGGTTGTGTATTATTTTATAAACCTCAGGCCACACAGTCTGAAGAATATTTAGAATTGAAAAAGGAAGATTTTGTTTTAATTATAATGAACAAAGGTCAAACGGAAATGCTTGAAAAATATGGCAGTGACTGCATATGTATAGATGGGACGCATGGCCTTAATGCATATAACTTTGAATTAATAACATTACTTATTCTGATGATATGCGAAAAAGGTTTCCATGTGCATTTTGTATTTCAAATAGAACTGATGAATATGGGATGAATATTTTCTTTTCCTGTATAAAACATAAGTTAGGCAAAAATTTACAGTCCGAGATATGTATGTCTGATATGGCTCAATCAGTTTACAATGCATGGATACACACAATGGGTGATGTAAAATTTAGGTAGTTTATAGATTCATTTTTTTTATTTTTACAAATGTTAATGTCTGTTGTAGATTATTTTGTTCTTGGCATGTGATACGGGCTTGGCGCAAAAATTTGAACAAATTAAAATCCAAAGAGAAGCAGGTACTTAATAAATTTATTTATAATAGAAACAAGCATTCTGAAATAAAAATAAAAACTAACCAATATAACCACTACTAACTGTATGATTTCACTTTAGGATGAAGTGTATACACAACTGCGAACATTACTGCAGGAAACAGATAAAAAATATTGTTTTGTTCCAATGTGCAATAATTTTGTTACATCCTTACTAGCTAATAGTGATACATTTGAATTTGGCTTATATTTCCAAGAATATTATTCCAATAAGACTAAAGAATGGGCATATTACAACTGAGATACTGAGATGTACACTGTTAAAGAAAAGCCAATTAGTCTGCACTGTTATGCTTGCACATGTCTGTAATCAAGTATAAAATTCATCTGATTTGCAGATTCTTAAATGAACAGCTTGATAAAGATGAAGTAGATGTCTCTATATTTCAAGAATCAGGTAAATTGGTACCTAGTAATATTTTTATTTAAATAAACCATCTTATACTATTCATATTATATTGTGCAACTTAAATGAAGAAATTATATCTTATTACAGCACTAGGATCTGTCATAAAGGTGTTTAATTTACGTAGGTGTGGTATTTGTTTTGGTGTAGTGTTTATGATTTTTATATTGTTTTCCTGTGCTTTTTATTTTGGTTTTGGATCTTTGTAATTTGTTTTGGTTACATAAAAATATATGAAGTACTTTGATGCTTATTATTTTCTTTTAAATCTTTAATAATGTATCTTTACAACATGTAAATAGCTTAAAAACTTCTTTGTCTTGACAATTCTTACCAGTTTATTGAAAAAGTTAGCGATTTGATTTCTAAAACTTCTACCTACATAAAAAGATTGCATTATTCATTTGAGTTTATTGGTTTTAGAAAATAATGTATTAATGGTCGATGATGATGTAAATGATGAAGAACAAAAACTGCTTGAATCCTTAATTGATGGAAAGAAAAAGGAAGATCCAGGTTCGCTTAAGTTGAAAAAACAGAAAATACTTTCTGAATTAAATGAAATTGTTGGCACTATTACATCACATGAGCAATTGGAAGCATTTAAAAAATTAATGGCCCCTGCACGTCCAACTCTTGCTGTTATTGCAAATCAGACTGTGTTCTTCAGCTCAAAGTTCTAGTAATATACCACACAATAAAAACATTACAACACAGAGGCATCTATAAAAAACAAAGAAATCCAATGTAAAAAAATAAAGCATTTTTAAAACCAGACGTGGAAGAAACCAATAAAATTGCATAAAATCTTTTATATCCTTAGAATTATGTAAAATTTTGTTTTTGAATCATACTGTATTGTTCTATAATAATAAATATTACTACCACTCAAATTTTGTTTCTTTAATAAGTACAACTTCATTCTGTCCGATGTACCCTGTAATTTTGTCCTTTTTACAATTGATTAAAAACAATATACTTCAACTAGTATCCTAATTTGTATAAGATAAAGATAACTAAATAATGATAAAAACGGTAAATAATAATAATAAATATTTTAGAGGTTAGGTTGAAATTCAAAATCTGTTAAATCGCAATGACAAATGACAACAGTAACTGCGCATGCGGAAGTCAGGCAGCCAAAGTGCAAATTGGTATGTGTAGACGCTAGTGTTCTACTATAGTGAATATAATGTTTTAGATTGTAAACACTGAGTAGAGAACAGATGTTTGCAGAATTAGCGCAAATGAAGTATGAAAATAATCAAAGAGAGATGTTAGCTAATATACCATGGACAGGACAAGAAGAAGGACAAAATCAAGAAATTATGTTTATCAATTTCAAAATATATTTAAAATGCTTTTTCTAAGACATGACCCCAAAGAAGACGAGGGGATAAAGTTCGCACTCCGCCCAGTCGTCGCGCCACCTATAGTAAATTTAGATACTAATAATGTCAATGTCAGTTTCGAAAAATTAACCTTACTTTTTGACATTGCGTTTTGTAAGTTATTTTTAACGTGTTTTATCGAGCGAATTGGATATTTCTAACTGTAATTTTTCGATATTGAAATTTTTATTTAATAGAAATGGCGGTCATGTGTGATATATGTGAAAAAATATTTAACAGGCAACAAAACCTGAATAGACATAAACTTTTAGTGCACAAAATCCAGGAAAAATATATTTTAGCTTACTCCTACGATTCTTTCATTAGCAAGTGTTTGGAAGGTTGTCAAATATCATTTAAATTTGTGGATGACTTGAGAAATCATTTAGAAATGAAACATAATTTCGAGATGCTACGTGAAGAGCTAACATTTAGTTCCGAAAACGAATTTAAAACCTTTTTCTCCAACTTGGTTAAAACGGAAAATGCACAGTTTACTAAATTTATAAAAATAGACAACGTTTCTTACGAGAACAAATATTACAACTGTAATAGAAGTGGTGTAAGTAAGAAACTTTAATTAGCAAGTAGAAAGAGAACAATTAAAACCCAAGGAAATTGTAAAATCAACATATCGTGTACTAGTCAGCTAATAGTCACAAAGTGTGTTAAAACTGACAATCATAATGTAGTTTTTTTCAAAACACATTATGGCCATAATTTGCAACTGGAACACCTACGTATGCCCATAGAAGACAGAAATAGTATTACTGTTAAACTCGCAGCAGGAGTGCCAGCTACAAGACTTTTGGATTCATACCGAAATAATATAACAAGTAAGTAAAAATAATTTGAAACATTTTATCACAATATACAGGCATGTTGAACATATTTGTATTTCTATTTTAGGTGAGAATCTAGAAAGGAAAAATTTAATTACTCGCCGAGATGTCAACAATTATAAAACATGCATTCAACATTAATATTGCTGATGGAGTTCGACATGTACATGACGCCAAAAGTGTTGACCTTTGGGTGAATTCGGCCCAAGAGGATGTAATTTATTACAAGAAACAAAGTACTCTACACCCATTATTAAAATAGCAGATTGTGCCAATATTGTAGCACTTGACAACACGTCAGTTTTGCACTGTTCTAGTGTATCAAGTTGCTGAAACATTCATTAGTAGTAATCTACTAATCAATATTTTAGTACCATTTTATAGATGGCGCTTCCTCCTCCCCTTTGCTCGCATGGCGGTTTCTGGGCATGAGCATGGAGCAATGGCGAATGACCGAATGCTCAGAAAAAACTAACTAGTGAATTCAATATCACATTTTACGTTTTAAGTCATTGTGCTTAATAATAAACAGTAAATGATTAAACTAATATAAAATAAAATAATAAATTAAAATAAAATAAAAGTGAAGAAAACTAGAACTAAAAATGGAGATACTTTCAAACCACCCAAAAATTTAATATTTGATCAAGATATAAATCTAAATCAAAGGTTGGAAATTTTTCTTAGTAGTCTTAACATATCGTCGGCTGGACTGCAAAACCTCGTATTTGATATTTTTGACTTATTTGTGTAGTTCAATAGCTCGTATGTGAAAAATGTTAGAAAGTTTTTTATTTTTGTATGTTCAATGTTAATATCCAAGAAGGGAATGTATTTTGAGTTTTAATAAACAAAAGTATAACATTAAAATCGATAATTTATTCTTTCAGACAGGTTTTACCCTCTCCTGTAAAATTATTGGAAACGCAGATACGAGGTTTTGCAGTCCAGCCGACGATATACTTAAAAGCCATGGGCTTAGACAAGAAAGATGAAGAAACAAAAGTTGCAATTTTGTTAAACGACGCCGGTGAAGAGGCACAGAAGAAATTTAGAACTTTTGATATAGACGAAGCTCAGAATAAAGATTTGTAGCAGATATTTACTTGTAACGTTCGCCCCTTTTACACCCGCCACCACCATTGCAAATCCGGCCGACCACACGAGTCGCTGTGATGTAATTGGCAACCTTACTACTAGAGGGCGAGACTTGGAGCCATCGTATGGATCGTAACTGCTGTCCACAAAGCCACGACGAAAGGCTATCCAGGGTAGCTTCAGCTTGTTGACTGCAACGTACTTCTGAGTCCCAGTCCACGTTGTTATATTCTACTTGCTTGTTATATAAGTGAATTTATTATTTATTAATTATTGTATGTATGTATGTAATTATTTCTTTCAATAAAGAATTAGTTCTACAAATTGGCGCTCAACGTAAAGCAAATTAAAACCTGCTAGTTAGGGTACTTTCGGGAAGATTAAATTAGATAAAACTTTCGTTGTTTCACGACTTTGTTTTGTCGATTTGATTTACTCACACAACTTCGATATTGGATTTGGATAGACTTGTCGATTCAGGACAGGACATTCGCTTTATTTGGGCTTTGTCGAGTCTCACTGTTTGATAGTTGTATAATTTCACAGAACTACGATAGAACATTCGCTAAATTAGCTTTGTTTTGTCTTGTCAGACTAAAAGTGTTCGAATAGGGTATTCGCACATTTGCTTTACCTTGTCAATCTTTATTTTAAAAGCGACATACGCCAATTTGGCTTTGTTTAGTCTTTTTCTAAAAAACATTCGCTTTATATTGGGCTTTGTTAGGTAGCGTCTACACAACCACGTTTACCAACATTGAGCAAAAGAAACCATCCCAGTTACAACTTCCTCGACGAAGTGAGAGGTAACAAAACAAGATGGCCGTTTCTTTTAGCCCAGTACAGTTCCAGGTACTTCTGGACACAATATCTAGTACTCGTTTGCAACAGCCTCCAGTACAGGAAGTTTTAGTAACTGCACCGCCAGGTTTAATGGGATAAGATGCCACGACACAGTAGATACTTCTATTACAACCGTCAGTATATATAAAGAGATTGAAAAATAAATGACGGAAATGCGTTAAAGGGTTTCCCGCTCTTGTTAACAGATAATGCTTCCCTGTGGTGGAGAGGAGTGGAAAACCAAGCAACTACCTGGGCAGATGCAAGTCGATTGATAAGAAGTGCATACTCTCCTGCCAAATCGGCATTCCAAGTTTACACAGAGATATTTGCTGACGACAAGAACCGAACATCCCGATTGAAGATTTCATTTGTAAAAAACGGGCCCTTCTGCCACAACTACCAGCCAACCGCCATGATGAAGAGACGAAACTCGGCATGATTTATGGCCTGCTGACAGTTCATATTCGCAAGCATGTTCCTAGAGAAAAAATAAATACCTTAGACCAACTATTGGAAGAAGTTAGAAAAATAGAGAATATACAGTACGAAGAAACAGTCGCATCCAAACTCGGACATGTAAAACAAAAAACCGATAAATCGAAGTCAGTTCGATGCAGTTTCTGTCATTTTCGTGGTTACCCTGCCAATGAATGCAGAAAACGCCTAGCCAAAGAGTCAAATTCACAACCCAAAGAAACACTACCTGCACTAAAGCAACATTCTGATGTGTCTGCACACAGTCCATTTTTATTCTGTTAATACACTCACTCAGTTCACGACGCAGGTACCCACAATACCGGTCAGTATATGTGGTGTCCAGGGCTTAGCGCACATAGACACAGCGGCTAGAACCAGCGTAGCAGGTGCCACGTTGTACGAATATTTAAGAGATCAAAAATCCTGCAATTTTAAGGCACAACTAGTAGACGTTACGCTTGCAGATGGTCAACGGCGACCAAAAAAGGTTTTATTTACTACAACCCAGATTGAGATTGGAGGCCGTAACTTTCAAATAGATTTTGTCATACTCCCGGATGCGGACGACAATCGCACTGTCTTAGGAATAGATTTCCTAGAAAAAGCTGCAATTACACTAAACCTTCTCCAAAGAGCTTGGCATTTTGCAGATAATCCACTGAAGGTGTCTGATAACTTTGGGTGCGCTCGAGTGAAATATCTTGGACACCTTATTACAACGGATGGTATACATGTAGACCCTGAGAAGACGTCGGCTATAACATCTGTACCAGCTTCAATAAATATTAAGCAACTATTAGTCTTCGTTCAGACTCATGGTATAGACGTTTTGTACCAAATTTCGCCCTTATCGCGAGACCACTTACCAATCTAGCTAATAAAAAAGCAGTATGGAAGTGGGATCAGAGGAACAGCAAGCCTTTACTACACTTAAAGTATGTCTCATAAAGCCACCAATACTGAAGCAAGCTGATATTACTCACCCTTTTACTATCAAAACAGATGCCAGCGCCTACGCTCTAGGAGCGATTTTGGTCCAGGGGGAGGGGGAAGATGAGCACCCTATCGAGTACAGTATCCGACTACTAACACCTGAAAAAAAGAATTAAACCACTACAGAGCGCGAAGCCTTGGCGCTCGTATATGCAGTGAATACATTTCGAGGGTATATAGAAGGTTCAGCGACGATTTTGGTAACAGATCACCAACCTTTAAAGTGGTTAATGAGTTTGAAGACGCCCACAGGTCGCCTAGCAAGATGGGCACTGCAGCTTCAACCCTATGACCTACAAATTCGCTACGCTCCAGGCAAGACGAACGTAGTGGCTGATTTTTTATCGAGACCTCCGTGCCAAGCTCACAACGAAAATTGTCAGTTATGCAACGTCCAGTTTGACATTCCAAAGAAAAGCGAGAAAGAGATGCGACAGAAACAACTGGATGATCCAGAATTAGAACTAGTCATTAAAGCACTAGAAGATACTGGTAATGACGAGTCTAACAAAAAGTGGCATACTCGAGATTATCTTCTTCACATGGGAGTTTTATACAGATACGCCCAGGATCAAGAGTATGATGATGCAAAGCTAGTTGTACCTAAGGTGGAGAGACTCCCGATATTACAAGCCTACCACGATGCACCTACCGCCGGACACTATGGCGTAGATAGAACCTTACACCGCATATCAAAACGTTACTTTTGGTTGGGAATGCGGCAAGATATCACCAAGCACATTGGCAGCTGTCTAGACTGTCAAAGATACAAGGTTGCAAATAGAAAACCAGCGGGACTTTTACAGACGACGCCAAGTAATCAACGATTTGAGGTAATAGCCATTGACCTTTTCGGGCCACTACCTGTAAGTGAAGATGGGAAAAAATGGATCTACATTGTTGAAGACACTACCAGCCGTTGGGTTGAATTATTTGCACTAGAGGAAGCCTCCGCCGAAACTTGTGCAAGACTATTAATAGACGAGATATTTCTTAGATACGGGTTGCCTCGTAGACTCATAAGCGATAACGACACCCAGTTTGTGTCCGCCGTAATGCAGAAACTAACATACTGCTTGGGAATAAAACAAGCGTTTATTCCCGTTTATCACGCCGAAGCTAACCCAGTGGAACGAAAGAATCGCGACCTCAAAACACAATTGGGAATTTTAGTAGGCCGAGAGCACCACACCTGGTCTAAACGTCTAAGTTCCATACGATTTGCCATTAATACGGCGCGCTGTGAAAGTACGGGATGTACTTCCTCATACTTAACCTGAGAACTGAGAACCGTCCAAGATGTAACTGACGACCTCAGTACCATTGTACAAAACAAGAATTTTGTCCCAGAGATTACACCCAGGCTAAAGGACTTGGCAAATTCACTACGCTTAGCCCGAGAATTAACAGAGTCAAGGCAAGATCGAAATCAGAGCTACGTCAACGAAAGTAGGCGCCCGGGGCCAAGTTATTCCCCTGGAGACAAGGTCTGGATCAAATCCCACTTTCTGAGTAATGCGGTGAAAGGATACTCAGCAAAATTGGCACCTCGCCGAGACGGTCCCTATATTGTCCTTCGTAAGCATGGGCCCACTAGTTATGAAATCGCCGAACCCTGCTACACCGCAATACCATTGGGCGTGTATCACACTAGTGATTTAACTCCCTACCAAGCATCCGAGGATCCAAATGTTACTCTTACACCCAAACCGATAAGGGAAATTAAGAAAAGAGGGAGACCCCGGAAACCCGTTTCATCTGCCACCATTTCTGACGCCTCATCGGGAGGACCTCGACGTCAGAGGGGGAGACTGTAGCAGATATTTACTTGTAACGTTCGCCCCTTTTACACCTGCCACCACCATTACAAATCCGGCCGACCAGTAATTGGCAACCTTACTACTAGAGGGCGAGACTTGGAACCATCGTATGGATCGTAACTGCTGTCCACAAAGCCACGACGAAAGGATGTCCAGGGTAGCTTCAGCTTGTTGAATGCAACGTACTTCCGAGTCCCGGTCCACGTTGTTATAATATTCTACTTGCTTGTTATGTAAGTGAATTTATTATTTATTAATTGTATTGTATGTACTTATTTCTTTCAATAAATTAGTTCTACAGATTATAATAAAATGATAAAAACATTTAAAGATCATTGTAAACCAATGAGAAATGAAATATACGATATAAATTCTTCACTCGTACTCAACAAGCAGGTGAGACAGCGAACACTTTATAACTGAGATAAAAGTATTAGCCTCAGTGTGTAATTTTGGGACCATATAGGATTCATTGGTAAGGGACATTAAATTTAGTACTTCAAACGAATGCTCCAAAAAACAGGATTAATAAGAAAACTAGCGGAAGAAGCATGTCTCTCTGCAGAGGCAAGTCAACTACAGGCAAAACACCTTCGAAGTGAGAAAGAAGTAGATTTTATACGAACATCTACAGGTGCAAGTAAAAAAAGTGAAAGCAAAGGTTATCAACAGGCTTTTCGCAACGTAACTAGTGACTAATAATTGTACGGTCGATCACATAATGTACAAAATCGTCCAGCTTACGGGAAAACTTGCTCAGTTTGTCAGAAACCTAATCATTTTGCAGTAGGATGCAGGTTCAGAAGTTCAAATTTTAAAACTGATAAATTTTCACAAAATAATTATGGTAACGTTAACAGAAATGTAAATGAGATTGTAGATACTAATAATGATGTAAAAGCCATTGATATGCCATTCATCGATGATATAGCATTGTATAATGTTGATAGTAACAGTTTAATAGTAAATCGTGGACAGTAAATTCTATAATTAATAATAATAATAATAATGTAACATTTAAATTGGACACAGTGGCTAGTTGTAACTGCATGCCTTTAAATACTTTTCATTATTTCGGATTGTGGTGGCATGACACATTATCACACCCAGTAGAAATATTATAATTTAGGTTTAAAAGCTCAATCGTAAAAACCCATCGAACATTTGTTGTGTTATTGGGTTATTTAGTTTTGGAAATTAAGAATAAATTATCTTCGACGCCGACCCAGGTATATAGAGGATAATAGACCTTTTTCTATTGTATGTAGGATAATAATTGTAAAATTTTATTTTTCGGCAGTCAGGCTTTATCATTCGAGTTACCCACTAACTTGCCGCTCGGTGTTATATCGATGGTTTGGTTCCAAATGTGGCTAACTACAAAAATCTGATTTTTGAGCTATCTACACAGTCTGGCTAAAAATGAAAGTTTTTGTCAGTTCCAAAACCAGCCATACCGATTCGTTTGAATTTGGCGCTAAAATTAGTCGGTTACAAAGTATCTATCTGTTAAAATTATATTTTCATTAGTTCCAGATATGTTCAAGATCACATAGCTACTTCTGGAACTATAAAAAATAATTTTGTTAATTCCATAAGTGTCTAAAGTCAAATAGCTAGTTTTGGAACTAAAAAATATTAATAATATTTTCGTGCGTTTTGCAGGTAGCTACTTGTGCGAACAAGTAGTCAGAACTGATTTAAGTAAGTTTGGTTGTTTATAGGGCAGTAGTGTATTGGACGCTATTGTGTGTGGTTCGTAGTTGTTAATAAGTGAAAATATACAGGTTATAGCGACTTTTTTATGCAATATGACCTCCAGGGGCAAGAAAATATTAGGTATGGTACCTAGCTGCTCCAGTGAAACATCTTTTGAAAATAATTTGCAACAGATTGAAGGTATGTTAGTCCTAAATAGTTTATAGTACCCAAGTAGTATTTTAAGGACTCAAATTCAGGCAGCGTTGCGAGCCAAGTTAATGAATAATTTTATGGTTTTTGCTGTTTCCTTTTATTAATACAAAAATAAATTACCAACATACTGTCTAAATTTTGTTCACAGTATAAATAAGCAATCGCAATGTGGGTGAACTTATTAAGAATATTTAACTTTAAATTATTTATACAGGAATAATTTGAAAATTTTATATAATTTTCAAATTTATTAATTATATTATTTAATTTAATGTTTTTAGAAACAATTGTTCAGGAACCATTATTTGATTCAGACGACTCTGTTAAAGATGCGGACTACCTTCCAGATTCAGATGATTCTGTTAAATATACAGATTACATTCCAGATCCCAGCAGCCCAGGTTAGTTGATAATAATGCATTAACTATTTCAGAAATCAAGTTTTTTTTTTTAAGAAAATAGCGATCCTGGCCATAGGTTAGCCATGAACACGGGTACTACGCCAGAGGAAAATACTTTTCCAGTTACCAACGATGGCGAGGAAATACATCAAAAGAATTCGTGGAAAAAAAATGTTCGCAAAAACAAGAAAAATGCTGGAGATCCTTATATCAACTCAAAAGGACATCACGTCCCAGGCAGGTTTTTAGGTGAACCATGCAATAATTCTTGTAGGTAGGAATAAGATTTTAACATATGTAATTTAGAGGAGGTCCTTATATTTTTTATTTTTATTATAGGATTAAGTGTAGTACTCGAATTAGACAGGAAGAAAGGACTAATATTTTTATATCATACTGGAATCTTTCAAATATTGACAGACAGCGAGATTTCGTTAATAATTCAGTTGAGGTTACAGATTGTAAACGAAGAACAACTGCAACGCCAAATAACTTAAGAAGATTCAAATCCATGAAATTTTACCTAAAGATTAAAGACTCTAGAATAAATGTATGTAGGACAATGCTGCTTAATACCCTAGGTATTAAAAAGGGATTTCTTAACTTCGCCATAAAAAAACGCATTCTACCCAGTAATATTACTGAAAAAGATAAGAGAGGAGGTTATGGCACTACAAAAATACCAGATGCGGCACTAGACTTTTTAAAACAGCATATAAAAAAGTTTCCGACAGTCGCTTCTCATTACTGTAGGAAAGATTCTAGAAAAATGTATTTGGATCCGAAATTAAATATAAAGCAGATGTACAGGTTATACAAAGAGGAATGTACAAAAGAAAACAAGGAATACCTAAAAGAATCTTACTATCGTCATATTTTTAGAACACATTTTAGCTTATCATTCCATAAGCCCAGAAAGGATCAATGTCCAACATGTACATCGTATGAGGCTGCCAATGCTGAAAGCAAGGCGAGCATGCTTGAACAATACAACTTTCACATAAAAAATAAAGAGAGGGCCAGAAACGAAAAAAACTTGGACAAGGCTGAAGCGAAAGAAACGCCTGAAAAAATACATTCTGCTAACTTTGACTTGCAACAGGTATTGTATGTACCCACAGATCCTACAAACCCCATCCTTTTTTACAAGACCAAGCTAGCCACATATAATTTTACTATTTTTAACTGTGGAAACAATATTGGTAAATGTTACATGTGGTCTGAGGTAGAAGGCTCACGTGGCCCATGTGAAATAGCGTCTTGTTTATTTCATCACTTAAAAAGCCTTCCTGCTAGTATCGAAAATGTAAGGCTATTTAGCGACACATGTGGAGGCCAAAATAAAAACCAATTTGTGGCTGCCATGTTTATTTATGCAGTGCAAGTTTTACAGATTAACATAATTGATCAAAAATTTCTAGTTTCTGGCCACAGTCAGATGGAATGTGATTCTATGCATGCAAGAATCGAAACAGTAGCAAAAAATGTACCTGTATATTTACCCCACGAATGGGTATCAATTGCTCAAAGAGCAAAACAAAATAATCCCAAGTACCAAGTTTTTCAGAAAGCTGATATCGGCTTCCTTGACTGGAAAACTCTGGCAAAACTAATTATGGTAAACCGAAATAAGGACGCTGATGGTAATGTTGTAAACTGGCACCATATTAAGTGGATAAGATATGAGAAGGAATCCCCGTTTGAAATGAAAATAAAAACGGACCTCGATGAAGATTTTCGCAGCATTATGATTCTCCCACGTAGAGGACGGCGAGTTACAGTTGGTTCGATGGAAGCTTGTCTCAAACCATTACACACAGAAAAGAAACCAATTTCTGCATTGAAGTTGAAGCATTTAAAAGAGATTTGCAATTCTGGCAGCGTACCGGAAGACTGTCGACTCTTTTTTACTAATTTGTTAGCTGAAGAAGGCATTCAGGATGAAACTGTGGTGCCAGACGTTAATGACCCTGAAGAAGAGAACTTTTTTTCACAATAAATGGGACTTTTAATGAATTAGGCTCTGGGGCCGATTTGTAGTTTGGGTGGATACTAAAACGTATGTCAATGCTTATTGCTGCTCCCACTTGTTCTGACAGAAGCCGCCAAAAGAAAATATCAACCCATACCTGGCTATGCCAACCGGCATAGACTCCTACGGCCTGGACACAGCTCAAATTAAACCGAAAAGCTTCACATAACCTCATACCAAATTAGTGTAGACATACGTTTTAGAACCCGCCCAAACTACAAGTTTGCCGGCTCTTGTTTTTAGTTTTAGGTTTCTTTGTATTACTACGATTTTGAGAAAATATATTGGTGTCAAAAATGGCTAACTGTACTTTTTTTGTTTAATTTGTTTCATAACAAGT
Source organism: Psylliodes chrysocephalus (assembly GCA_927349885.1). Lineage (NCBI taxonomy): Eukaryota > Metazoa > Arthropoda > Insecta > Coleoptera > Chrysomelidae > Psylliodes > Psylliodes chrysocephalus. Next base: position 99,950,957 of record OV651814.1, on the reverse strand, counting down.
CCTGGATTACCGTAATAAGTCAAAATTTCTCTAAAACAATTAAGAACTGTATAAACTAAGACAAGGTTTTTAAATAAATGAGCTATTTATAAAACCTGATTTGATGGAGTGTTTTAAACTTACTTTTGTGTTTTCTGGACAATTAAGATTTTGTAGATAGCCACATATGGAAACTGACCATCGATATATTAATTAAATTCGTACTTGTATTTTATTACAACTCCTCACCAACCACTACAAATTGGTGAACCCGCGAAAAAAAAAGTAGTGATCGAAGAGTGTTTTGTAAGCAAAAAAAGTGCGGAAAAGTACAGTTACTGGTTCGTGAAGTTTTTTTTTTACTTTTCGCGACAATGCCGCCAAACGAAACAAACAATAAATACTACATTAGATCGTGTTTCCGTCCGTATCCCACCGTTTTGGGCAGCGGACCCGGAACTGTGGTTCGCTCAAATAGAAAATCAATTTTCTGTCGCGGGCATTACTACAGACACTACTAAATTTAGCTATGTAGCAGGTAACTTGGATGCCAAATATGCAACAGAAGTGCGCGATATTCTAACAAGACCGCCGGTAACAGACAAATACGATACGTTAAAAACAGAATTAATAAAACGGTTAAATGCCTCACAAGAACAAAAAACGCGCAAATTACTCGAGCATGAAGAGATGGGCGACAGGAAACCGTCTCAGTTTTTACGCCATCTCCAAATTCTCGCGGGTGCCGTTGTGCCGGACAATATTGTGCGTTCCTTATGGACTAGTCGCCTACCAGCTTCTATGCAAGCTATTTTGGCAACGCAGTCAAAAGCTGACCTAGCTACAGTAGCAGAACTCGCTGACACGGTAGCTGAAACGGTGTCGCGGCAACATGTGGCTGAAGCAACCGGATTTTCCAGCCGATTGGAAACTCTTCTGGAGCAACTTAGTATGTACACAAATTTCCGCGATGTCTACATCAACAAATAGTGCTGGTAAGTCTAACAACAATAATTACCAATCTCGTTCGCTTTCTAGGAGTAAAAGTAGGAGCAGAAATAATAACTATTATTGATACCATTCATGTTTCGGTGAAAAAGCCAAAAAGTGCGAACCTCCGTGTACATATGTGTCGGAAAACGAACAGGGCAGTCGTTGATGGCGGCTGACGATTTCTGTCCCCGTACGCGCCGCTTATTTATCACAGACTTTAAAAGTAAAGCCACTTTTCTAATGGACACGGGTGCTGACCTTTGCGTTTACCCGCGTTCGCGTATCCGGGGACCATGTATAATATCTACCTATGAACTCTTTGCAGCTAACAATACGGTAATATCTACTTATGGTTATATTACATTAACTTTAAACCTAGGTTTGCGCCGATTATTCGTTTGGCGTTTTGTAATCGCGGATGTATCAAAGCCCATCATCCGTGTCGATTTTCTAAAACATTTTAATTTGTTAGTGGACATTCGTAACCGGCGTCTTGTGGACAATACCACGTCACTGACTGCAAACGGGCAACCTGTAACAGGTCCGGTTCCCGAAATAAAAGCTGTCATAGGGACGCGCTACTTTTGCAATTTCCAGAAATCACGCGACCAGCAGGGCTATCCGTTGAAAGTAAACATTCAACCTGTCATCATATTAGGACAACTGCAGGACCTCCAATAGCTTCGAAACCACGACGCGCGACGCCTCGCTCCTGATAAGCTAAAAATTGCAAAGAAGGAATTTCAGACAATGATTCAAATGGGGCTTATGGGAACATCGAATAGCAATTGGTCATCACCGCTGCACATGGTACCTAAGAAAAATTCGGAGTGGCGATCCTGTGGGGATTACCGAGCCCTGAATGCACGTACGCTACCCGATCGGTATCCGGTTCCACATATTGATGATTTCGCGCAATCATTAAGTGGTAGGTGCATTTTTTCTACATTAGACTTATTGCGTGCGTATAATCAGATTCCGGTAGCCACAGAAGACATAGCAAAAACAGCAATAACAACACCTTTCGGGCCATACGAATTTCCCTACATGACATTCGGACTGCCAAACGAGGCACAGACATTTCAACGTTTTATGGATGAAATATTACGTGGGCTTGATTTCCGCTATGTCTACATAGACGACATTCTGGTAGCATCTTCTTCGAAAGAAGAACACATGAAACACCTAGAATTAATTTTCAATCGTCTCAAAAAATATGGAGTACTTGTTAATCCTTCTAAGTGCGTGTTTGGAGTTGAACAATTAAAATTTCTCGGCTACCACGTTTCGGACGAAGATTCGCGCCCTCTACCGGAGAAGGTTGAAGCAGTTAATAATTTTAGTAAGCCGAGACTGCAAAAGAACTAAGGCGTTTTCTAGGAATGCTAAATTTATATAGACGATTCATTCCAGGGGCGGCAGCATTTCAAGCTCCTCTCAATGAGCTTCTTAGCGGCAACATAAAGGGTAAGGCTATATTAAAATGGAATGGGAGTTCAGAAAAAGCATTTGACATGTGCAAACACGGCCTGGCCCAAGCAGCAGTACTGGCACTCCCGGATCCCGAGGCAACACTTTTACTAGTGACAGACGCATCAGATACCACTGCAACAACTGGTTAATGGACACTGGCAACCACTTGGTTTTTTCTCGCGAAAATTAAGTCCAACTGTACGTAAATATGGCGCTTATGATCGAGAGCTCCTAGCCATTTACCTAGCGGTCAATTACTTCGTTTACCATATTTACGGATCATAAACCGATTACTTACGCCTTCAAACAGAAACCTGAGAAATGGACTCCTCGGCAATTCCGACATTTAGATTTCATCGGGCAGTTTACCACCGATATCAAATACATTTCTGGAAAGGACAACGTTGTAGCAGACTGCCTCTCAAGGATCAATGAACTTGCTGCTACGTTAGATTTCAACGCTCTAGCAGAGTCTCAATTGGAGGATACTACAATGCGGACATACATAAGTCCTGGTTCTAGCCTTACATTAAAAAGGTTCAAATGCCAGAAACAAACATCGCAGTGCACTGTGACATATCAACCCAGATAGCTCGACCATTTTTACCACCAGAATTCCGCAAAGCAGCATTCAATTCTCTTCATCAGTTGTCACATCCAGGAATAAAAGCTTTAGTTAAGCTTGTGACGCAACGTTACGTATGGCCCTCCATAAAATCGGACTGTCGAACATGGGCTCGCGCATGTGTACAGTGTCAGCGCTTTAAGATTTCGCGTCATGCATCGGCACCGGTGGGCTCATTTGCACTGCCATCAACAAGGTTCGAACATGTACATATAGATCTAGTGGGACCATTACCAGTGTCGAAAAGATTTAGATACATGCTGACATGTGTAGATCGTTTCACACGATGGCCAGAAGCATTTCCAATAGAGAACATGGAAGCAGAAACCGTTTCAAGGAAATTCTTTGAAGGATGGGTTGCACATTTCGGCGTCCCGCTGCACATCACCACAGACGAGGGGCGGCAGTTTGAATCACACCTATTCAACCGTCTTAGTCTGCTAATAGGTTCAACACATCTTCGCACAACAGCATATCATACTGAAAGTAAAACTGACATAAACACTCCTACGGATTTGGTTGAGAAAGATAACATCAGAATCAGATCTGGTAGAACAATTGTAAAACCTATAAGATTGAGGGAAGACTAATGTCATATATTGTAGAATGCAACAGAAATGGTGGTAGGTATTGTTTGTCCTTTGTTGGGTGTGGCACAGTTGTTAGCGTGTATTGAAAATTGTTGTTTAAAAGAAAAATAAAAGGATAATCTTTGGTTAAAGTTTGTATGTTTGTAATGTCGTGGTCTAGAAGTGAAGTTGCTTTCCTTATTGAGCAATATCAAAAATATCCATGTTAATATGCGGTAAAAAATTAACAATATAAAAATAAACATGCAAAGATAAAATCTTTAAATGAGATTAAAAATAAATTACAGGAAAAAAACCCGATGTAACCAATTTAACAACTTAAAAACGTTTTTAAAAGAAAACAGAAATATTGAAAATTCCAAGTCGAATGGAGCAGGATCTGATGAGGTTAGTTAGTATTTATTATTTTTTATTCAATTTTAAAAAAAATTTAAGGTGTATGAACCAACATTGTGGTATTACGAGTAGATGGTTTTTATAATGGATCATGTTTTACCTAGAAAAAACATTGACTCGATCGAATTCAATGAAAATTCCCAAATATCTGAGTCGGATATGTCAGAAGATATACTTGATGATGTAACAAGGACTTATATATTATCTGACAGTGGTACGCTTATAGAAGAAGCGACATAAATTGATAATGAAAATTACAATAGTGTAGAAATTCCATCATGTAGTAAATCTATTCAAGAAAATCCAATTGCATAATTACCAACTACACAAACACCAAAGGCAAAATTAGGAAGGAAAAGAAATAATGTAGATGAAGACAGTCAATACATTAAAGAGGCATCGTCAGCTATGAAAATATCTTAAATGCGATTTCCGAGGTTATTTCCAATAACAAGTTTAAGATTTTCTTTATCTGCCTTATTATGTACCTATACAAGAGTAAAGATGACTTACTTATTGACATAAAGAAATAAAATTAAAACCTGTGGCTTTATTTCAATATGGCATCTTTGTAAAGTTTATTGTTATTTTTTATTGTAGGTTCCCTTTTCTTGATATAGAAATAAATGGTTCTTGGAAAACTCCTGTTGGATACTTTCCAATAAATGGACTTACATGAATCAGGAGTGGTAATTAATTCATGTATATTTGATGGTACAGCAGCTAATTTTACAATGGCAGACGAACTTGAGATTATGTTTTGTTGACCCAAAAAATTTATAACTGGCTTCAAACATCTAATCACAGATGATTATGTATTTATTCTTAGATCCTCCTCATATGCTTAAATTGATTAGAAACTATTTGGGAAGTAGGGGCATTTTGACAAATGAAGATGGAGATGAAATCTCTTGGAAATATTTTGAACGTTTAATAAATCTTCAGAATGTAGAAGGGTTATATGCAGGAAATAAAATCAGATCAGAGAAAAAATTAAGGTCAAACTTGCTGCACAAACACTGAGTAATAGTGTATATCAGATTATCTCATGCAATTATTCAAGGTGCTAAAAAAACGCAAATTATTGTATAATTTTTAATATTTTTGATATATTGAATTCGAG